>CM039138.1:22409832-22444190 GCA_022036555.1 Microstegium vimineum | reverse complement strand
GCGAGTGGCTGTGGCACGGCAGGCGGGGCTAGGCCGATTGGTATGCTGGGCAGCATGGTGCGGGCGTGTAACGCTCCAAAAATTGCATGATTTCAAAATAGTATTAAATTGTTCATTATGCAATTCATGTCTATGCATTTAACCTAGTGGCAAAATAAAAAATGTTTTGGAAAATAAAAATGCCATGTAGGTACATGTGGTGCATTGCATGCTGGTGCATTCTATTTTGGTTTGAGTGGTTATGGAAATTAGCCAAAACTGAGTTTGAAAATGTGTTTGAAATTTTTTTTGGAAAATAAAATCTGGAAAATGGAAAAGTCTTTTTCTTTCCTCTCTTTTTCTTTTTCAATCTGGCCCAGCTCTCCTTTGGCCGCAGGCCTGGTTTCCTCCCCTCCCCTTGAGCTCGGCCCAGCCCGCAGTGGCTTTCTCCGTCTCCTCCTCCCCTCTTGGGCCGTCGGCCAGAGGCCCAATGCGGATGAGCCCGCACGCCTCCTTTCCCTGCCACTGACCAACCTGGCCCGCGTGGCAGTCTCCTCTCCCCTTCCTTCCTTTTTCTCCTGGCGCCACTGACCATCCGGTCCCACGCGTCAGTCCCCTTCTTCTCCCTTTCCTTCTTCTCTGCGCGACGAAGCAGAGACCCGGCCGACCCCTTCTCCGATTTCTTTCCCTCCCTTCCCAAATTTCTCGGGATTTGATTCACACCGAGTCGCGTCTGAGCACCATATACGACCCCTGTCACCCACCGCCTCCTCCTGTTCCCATATTCTAGCCGCCGAGGCTTGGAACCGAGCCGCAGCGTGTCCCCGAGCTAAGCACGGCCGTGAGCCCATGACTCCCTCCCAATCCCCGATTCTCGGGATTTCTTGCTCCTTGGATCAACCCAGCGCCCATATAGTCCCGCACACCTTCCCGTCCCCGGTTCCCCTTATTTCGGTTCGCCCTAGCTGTGCCGTGCGTTCCTGAGCTTGAGCACCGCCGCCGTCGCCATTGACGCCGCTACAAGCTCTGGGTTGCCCGTTAGTACTTCTCCATCCGTCGGAACAAGGTTTGGAGCCCCGTGAATCCTTTCCCCCGCTCAATTTTGCCTCTATGTATTCACCGCGACGCTCCATCGTTTGCAGGGAGCCCGCGTCCGCCCCGTCGCGTTGTCAGTCGTCCCTGTTCCTCAATAGCCTGCGCCAAGCCCTCAGGTAGACTCGTCGTCTCCTTCTCTCTCTCGGTACCCTTGGTTCGTCGATTGGTGCCCCGTAGGCCCTAATCTGCTTACGCCGGCGAGCTCCACCGCTCCGGCCATGGCGGACCGCCGCGTCTGCTCTGTTTCCGGCCGGCGCCGCCTCTCTCCCTCTCTGTTCTAATCCTGACCGTCCCCTTCAGATCCGATGGTCCAGAACGCTAGATACCCCTTCGACACCTCTGACTCCCTCCTCTTTCTTTCTCTACCGTCCGATCTCAGATCGACAGACCGGATTAGAAGATACCCCTTCGCGGGGGAAACTTGCTAAAGAGACCCTGGAGTTTTTCCCTCTCAACCCGCCGTCCTTAGCGCCTTCCCCGAATACGTTATCCCTTTTTGAAAACGTATTTCCTCTCGGCAGTATTCCAATTTGATTTAAAAAGGAAAAATATTTATTTATAAATTTGCCACTCCTATTCAATGTCTATAACTCCCTCATTTTAAATCCTTTTTGATCCATTCAAATTGCGTTAGGTTCGTAATAAAATTCTCTTTATGTTAATCCCTCTGTTAGTTACTTTTGAAAAAGTTTAATTTCGTGTTTAGATTTAAGTTATTATCTTTGTAAAGGAAAACCCGTTTATTTCCTAACTTCGTCGTTCTAGCTCCGTTTTCCGTGAACGAATCATCGTTTTGATCGTAGCAATGCGTAGATTAGTTTTATAAACTTTTCATCTTATTTTATTACTGTTGGTGTACTGTTCTAATCATAGTTTTGTTTGCTTCGTGTATGATTGCCCGTTGATTGAATGGTGTTGATTGTTGATCGGAATAGACGTTGAGCAATCCGTTGAAGAACCGGAGTTTCTCTTTGATCAAGATCAGCAAGAGTTCTTCGAAGAAGGCAAGTATAACATGGGATTATCCTTGTTGTCCTATTCATGAATAAACTATAACTCATATGCATGATTCCTTGATTACCATAGATTGACCCTAGTGATTGTTACCCTGTATACCTTGTCACCTATGATTTGATCCACCACATATGATTAGTATTGCTAGCGCTCATACCAGATGTACATGATCTTAATTGTTAATGACTATATGCAATAATGGTAAAACTTGCTTTTTAGCAACATATGATTATAGGAGCTTATCTGTTGGCAAAAGCTGGGATATACAGTACAACCACGAGGGCTATATGGCTCTGGCTTTAGCTCAGTATGGGGACCTTTTCTAGCTTGTCAGTGGTTACCTTTATGGCGCAAATAGGAGCGTGCCAAGACGGGTATAGTGTGGTTCCTAATCTACGGGCCAGCCGCGAAGGAGTGTGACCGTAGACAGGTTGGCTCTACATCCCCTGCCACGAACCTTGCGGCCCTGACTTGTTAGACGAACCCTTGGAAGGCTTCATAGTGTACCCTGCCCGCTCACCTTGGAAGTGTTTTGGGAGTAATTAACCCGGGAAAATGGGCAATCACGACTCGTGGGTAAAGTTGTACACCTCTGATCAGAGTTAATAAACTATCATGATAGCCGTGCTCACGGACACGAGCGGCTCGGAAAACTCACAGAATTATTGGGTTCTTACTTCTATGTGGCTTACGCATGTGTTATTTATTTATTGTATATCTCTGTCATTTACTTTATGATCATGGATATTTGAGCTTATGTAAACTACCTTGGCAATTGTTGATATTAATATAAATTTCTCTACTTAAAATGCTTACCGCTACGAACCATGCATTCCCTTTTGAGCTTCATAAACCCCGTGTTGTATTTGTTGAGTACGTATGTGCTCACCCTTGCATTCAAACACCACAGATGAAGATTGGGTTGATGACTACCGCAATGAGTACTAGACTTGGGGTCAACCAGTCCCTTGGAGCTTCTGCAATTATCGTCGTTTAGTTAAAGTTATTTGTTTCAGACTATGTAATGAATATTTATTCGCTATGTAATAAGCACTGTGATGGTACTTTCTATAATTTGTCGACTCATGTGTGCGACTATTCCTGGGGTGCACATAAGCACTTTTATGCACTTGTTTTTGTTCTTGAAAACGGGTGTGACAAATTGGTATCAAAGCATGTGTTGACTGTAGGACGCAAGCCTAGTAGTTCTGGTCTCTATATAAAGTTTAGTTTGCTACAAAAACTATTTTCTTCAACCTTGCCCTCGGAATTGATTATTTCTCCACCCTTGTCTGATTATCACCTCCTTGATAGCTTCCTTTGAGCTACTATTTCTTAACACCTTATACATTTTGTTTCTCTTGGTTTTACTAAGTTTCTAAACTCATCTTGTTCAAAGTTTTTATGGCCCTTCTTTTCTTGTCTTCCCTTTTCAAGGATGTCCACCAATTGAGCAGAAGTGCGAATAGTATCGCAGTTGAGTCTAATAATCGAGTCCTTGGTGTAGTGTGAAACCTTTGTGCTTGGATTATTTGTCATGATGACTATGAGTGATTTGGATCTTTGTATTGCTTGCTGGAACCTTGTGGTTTTAACTACAAGTTTCTAAAGGTTAAATAAATAGGTAATGCCATACATATAGTTGGGTTGGGTTTTGTCCTGTCTCTGTCCTTGCTGTTTTCCGGAGCAGTCTGCAGTGTTTCTGTTACATCTCGAGATCTTTCCAGAAAGTCCAGAACCAACTCCGTCAGATATCTGTAACTTGGTTTGTGGCCGTTTTACTGCAGTGTTGTCAGAATCTCTCATCCAGAAAATTTCAGATTTGCTCATAATATGGTTTTGATGGTAGAAATGTTCTAAACATAATCATTTATGTTTTGGAGCACAGATGCCTCGTTCCAACAGGAATCCACCGCCACCACCTCCTCAGGCACCCATGACTACGGAAGAACTGATGGCAATGCAGGGACAACTCATGCAGGCTATGATGCAATTTGTGCAGAACCCGCCTAACCAAGCTGCAGCTCCTGTCAACAAGCGCCGGGAATTCCTTCAAGGTCATCCCCCGGTGTTCTCTCACGCCGCTGATCCCTTGGAAGCTGATGGTTGGCTTCGAGCAGTGGAGAAACAACTCAACATTGCTCAGTGTAATGATCGAGAGAAGGTCCTGTATGCTTCAGGTCAGTTGCAAGGTGCAGCTCAGACTTGGTGGGAATCTTACCAAGCTGCACGTCCTGTCAATGCTCCTTCTGTCACTTGGGACAAATTCTCCAAAGACTTCAAGGCTCGTCATATCCTAGAGGGAATTATCGAGCTCAAGCAAGAAGAATTCCGTAACCTCAGGATGGGGCAAATGTTAGTCAGTGAGTATCATGATCAATTCTCTCAGCTGGCTCGCTATGCTCCTAACGAAGTGAGAGATGATGCAGATAAGCAACGCCACTTCCTCAAGGGGATATACTATGATCTTAGACTGTAGTTGAAGGGTAATGTGTACCCAAACTTTCAGACGCTGGTGAACCGTGCCATTGTGCTTGACAATGAGCGCAAAGATATGGACAAGAAGAGGAAGATGAGAGCACAGTCATCTGGGAGCAATACTCGCCCCAGCTTCAACTCTCATGCAAGCTCTCAGCAGAGGTACCAAGGGCCTGTTAGCCAGTGGAACCGCAACCCAGGTCAGCAGAGGCCTCAGTATCAGTAGGGGAATACACAGAACCAGCAACGCTCACCTTATCAGTTTCAGAGTGGAACTCGTACTCCTCATCAAGATACCCCTAACTCTACTCTTGCTAAGAATAGTGCACCTCAGCCCAGCACTCCAAGAGTATGCTACCGATGTGGAGATCCTGAACACTATGCTCATAGTTGTCCAACAAAGCAGAACCAGAACAATAACAGTGGAAGCAGAGGAAGACCTCAAGGAACTCCTAACTCGAGAAGGGTGAATCATGTATCCGTCGCGTCAGCTCAGGAGGCCCCAGAAGTCATGTTGGGTACGTTTGACATCAACTCCATCCCTGCATCTGTTCTTTTTGATTCTGGAGCATCGCATACTTTTATTTCGCAAGCATTTGTTACCATACATAGCATACCCATGATAGCTATGAAGAACCACATGTTAGTAAGTTCACCCGGAGGACCTATACAAGTTGCTCATAAATGCCTCTCAGTTAATCTAACCTTAAGGGGGTAGACTTTGAGATTAGTCCAGTTGTGCTGAGAAGTTCTGGAATAGATGTGATTGTGGGTATGGATTGGATGAAAGCACATCAGGCAGTGATCCAGTGCAAAGAGAAGACGGTATCTCTTGTTACACCAAAGGGTGACCAGATCAGTGTTGATGTAGTTATGCAGCAGCCAGAGACAGCCGTTGTGAATCAGATTGATGATGGAATTAATCAAGATGATCCAGTGGTGAATGAATTCCGGGATGTCTTTCCAGATGAACTGCCAGGTATGCCACCTGACCGAGACATTGAATTTCTTATTGAGTTATTACCTGGTACTGCACCCATAGCTAAACGACGATATAGAATGGGGGTAAAAGAACTAGAAGAACTTAAGAAACAAATAGAAGAATTGCAAGAAAAAGGTTTCATTCGTCCTAGTTCCTCACCATGGGGTGCACCAGTTATATTTGTTCATAAGAAAGATGGTAGTCAGAGGATGTGTGTTGATTATAGATCGCTCAATGAGGTTACCATCAAGAATAAGTATCCTTTGCCCAGAATTGATGATTTGTTTGATCAGTTGAGAGGTGCTTGTGTGTTCTCCAAGATTGACCTTCGTTCTGGATATCATCAATTGAGGATCCGTGCTAGTGATATTCCAAAGACAGCTTTCACCACAAGGTATGGTCTGTATGAGTATACCGTTATGTCATTTGGATTGACCAATGCTCCTGCATACTTTATGTACATGATGAATAAGGTGTTTATGGAGTACTTGGATAAGTTTGTGGTTGTGTTCATTGATGATATACTGGTGTTCTCGAAAACGGAGGAAGAACATGCTGAACATCTGGGATTGGTGTTGCAGAAGCTTAGAGATCACAAGTTGTATGCTAAGCGAAGCAAGTGTGAGTTCTGGTTGAAGGAAGTTTCTTTCCTTGGTCATGTTGTCTCTAATGGAGGTATCTCTGTTGATCCCAGCAAGGTGAGAGATGTACTGAATTGGAAATCACCAACCAATGTTACTGAGATTCGCAGTTTTCTTGGTTTAGCTGGTTACTATAGAAGGTTCATTGAAGGCTTTTCAAAACTCGCAAAGCCTATGACAACTTTATTGGAGAAGAACGCCTAGTTTGTGTGGTCTGATCAATGCCAAGCCAACTTTGAAGAGTTGAAAAAGAGGTTGACTACAACACCAGTGTTGATACTGCCAGACCTGAGTAAGAGTTTCTCTATCTATTGTGATGCTTCTCGTACTGGTTTGGGATGTGTTCTTATGCAAGAAGGTAGGGTTGTTGCTTATGCTTCTAGGCAATTGAGGAAACATGAAATGAATTATCCGACTCATGATTTAGAACTTGCTACGGTAGTGCATGCTTTGAAAATATGGAGACACTACCTGATTGGGCATAAGTGTGACATATATACTGATCACAAGAGTTTGAAATATATCTTCACCCAGTCTGATTTGAACTTGAGACAACGCAGATGGTTAGAACTGATCAAGGATTATGATCTAGATGTGCATTATCACCCTGGGAAAGCGAATGTGGTTGCAGATGCCCTCAGCAGGAAGAGTGGAGTCCATGAGTTGTTGATGTCAGCCATGTCAGATGAGTTGAGTGATGAGTTTGAACGCTTGAATTTGGGTTTCATTGTCAATGCAGCAGAGATGGTGATGGAACCTACACTTGAACAGGAGATCCGAAAAGGTCAGTTGCAGGATGAGAAACTAAAGGAGATAGCAGAGAATCTGGTAATTGGTAAGTCACCTGGTTTCCGCATGGATGATAATGGAACCTTGTGGTTTGGTAATCGTTTATGTGTACCTGATGATAAAGCTTTAAGGCAAATGATTTTGCGTGAAGCTCATGAGTCTGCTTATTCTATTCATCCTGGAAGTACTAAGATGTATATGGATTTGAAAGAGAAATTTTGGTGGGTTGGATTAAAAACAGATGTAGCTGAGTATGTAGCTTTGTGTGACACTTGTCAGAGGGTTAAAGCTGAACATCAGAGACCTGCTGGTTTGTTGCAACCTATGAAGATACCTGAATGGAAGTGGAAAGAAGTTGGTATGGATTTCATTGTTGGGTTACCCCGTACCCAGCGAGGCTATGATTCTATTTGGGTAATAGTTGATCGTCTGACCAAGGTAGCTCACTTTTTACCAGTCAAGACAAAGTACAATGGTGCTCAGTTAGCAGAGTTGTATATGGAACGGATAGTATGTTTGCATGGAGTTCCAAAGAAGATTGTGTCTGATAGAGGTACTCAGTTCACTTCAAATTTTTGGCATAGCGTACATAGAGCTTTGGGAACTAAGTTGAACTTTAGTACTGCGTATCACCCTCAAACAGATGGTCAAACTGAAAGAACTAATCAGAAACTGGAGGATATGTTGAGAGCTTGTGCATTGCAGTATGGTACTAGTTGGGATTAGAGTTTGCCTTATGTAGAGTTCTCCTACAACAACAATTATCAACAGAGCGTCAAGATGGCACCGTTTGAGGCACTGTATGGTCGAAAGTGCAGAACACCATTGTTTTGGAATCAAACATGTGAGACACAAGTGTTTGGTGCTGATGTACTTAGAGATGTTGAGGATCGCGTGAGAGTGATCCGGGAAAGTTTGAGAATAGCACAGTCGAGACAAAAGAGTTATGCTGATAATAGAAGAAGAGACTTGTATTTTAATATCGGTGATTACGTATATCTCAAGGTATCGCCAATGAGAAGTGTAAAAAGGTTTAACATGAAGGGTAAGCTAGCACCAAGGTGTGTTGGACCGTTTAAAGTTTTAGCCAGACATGGTGATGTTGCTTATCAGTTGGATCTGCCTGAGAATTTATCTGGAGTTTATGATGTGTTTCACGTGTCACAACTTAAGAAGTGTTTGTGAGTGCCAGAAGAGCAAATACCCTTGGATGATCTTAATGTTGCTGATGATTTGACTTATGAAGAGTATCCAGTTAAGATTCTTGAAACAGCAGAAAGGGTAACCAGAAGCAGAGCAATTAAGATGTGTAAAGTTCAGTGAAATCGGTACTCAGAGGCAGAAGCAACTTGGGAAAGAGAAGATGAGTTGAGAAAGTCATACCCGCAGTTGTTTGAGTAAGCCAGCTAATCTCGAGGACGAGATTCTTTTAAGGGGGGTAGATTTGTAACACTCCAAAAATTGCATGATTTCAAAATAGTATTAAATTGTTCATTATGCAATTCATGTCTATGCATTTAACCTAGTGGAAAAATAAATAATGTTTTGGAAAATAAAAATGCCATGTAGGTACATGTGGTGCATTGCATGCTGGTGCATTCTATTTTGGTTTGAGTGGTTATGGAAATTAGCCAAAACTGAGTTTGAAAATGTGTTTGAAAATTTCTTTGGAAAATCAAATCTGGAAAATGGAAAAGTCTTTTTCTTTTCTCTCTTTTTCTTTTTCAATCTGGCCCAGCTCTCCTTTGGCCGCAGGCCTGGTTTCCTCCCCTCCCCTTGAGCTCAGCCCAGCCCGCAGTGGCTTTCTCCCTCTCCTCCTCCCCTCTTGGGCCGTCGGCCAGAGGCCCAATGCGGATGAGCCCGCACGCCTCCTTTCCCTGCCACTGACCAACCTGGCCCGCGTGGCAGTCTCCTCTCCCCTTCCTTCCTTTTTCTCCTGGCGCCACTGACCATCCGGTCCCACGCGTCAGTCCCCTTCTTCTCCCTTTCCTTCTTCTCTGCGCGACGAAGCAGAGACCCGGCTGACCCCTTCTCCGATTTCTTTCCCTCCCTTCCCAAATTTCTCGGGATTTGATTCACACCAAGTCGCGTCTGAGCACCATATACGACCCCTGTCACCCACCGCCTCCTCCTGTTCCCATATTCTAGCCACCGAGGCTTGGAACCGAGCCACAGCGTGTCCCCGAGCTAAGCACGGCCATGAGCCCATGACTCCCTCCCAATCCCCTATTCTCGGGATTTCTTGCTCCTTGGATCAACCCAGCGCCCATATAGTCCCGCACACCTTCCCGTCCCCGGTTCCCCTTATTTCGGTTCGCCCTAGCTGTGCCGTGCGTTCCTGAGCTTGAGCACCGCCGCCGTCGCCATTGACGCCGCTACAAGCTCTGGGTTGCCCGTTAGTACTTCTCCATCCGTCGGAACAAGGTTTGGAGCCCGTGAATCCTTTCCCCCGCTCAATTTTGCCTCTGTGTATTCACCGCGACGCTCCATCGTTTGCAGGGAGCCCGCGTCCGCCCGTCGCGTTGTCAGTCGTCCCTGTTCCTCAATCGCCTGCGCCAAGCCCTCAGGTAGACTCGCCGTCTCCTTCTCTCTCTCTCGGTACCCTTGGTTCGTCGATTGGTGCCCCGTAGGCCCTAATCTGCTTACGCCGGCGAGCTCCACCTCTCCGGCCATGGCGGACCGCCGCGTCTGCTCTGTTTCTGGCCGGCGCCGCCTCTCTCCCTCTCTGTTCTAATCCTGACCGTCCCCTTCAGATCCGATGGTCCAGAACGCTAGATACCCCTTCGACACCTCTGACTCCCTCCTCTTTCTTTCTCTACCGTCCGATCTCAGATCGACAGACCGGATTAGAAGATACCCCTTCGCAGGGGAAACTTGCTAAAGAGACCCTGGAGTTTTTCCCTCTCAACCCGCCGTCCTTAGCGCCTTCCCCGAATACGTTATCCCTTTTTGAAAACGTATTTCCTCTCGGCAGTATTCCAATTTGATTTAAAAAGGAAAAATATTTATTTACAAATTTGCCACTCCTATTCAAATGTCTATAACTCCCTCATTTTAAATCCTTTTTGATCCATTCAAATTGCGTTAGGTTCGTAATAAAATTCTCTTTATGTTAATCCCTCTGTTAGTTACTTTTGAAAAAGTTTAATTTCGTTCTAGCTCCGTTTTCCATGAACGAATCATCGTTTTGATCGTAGCAATGCGTAGATTAGTTTTATAAACTTTTCATCTTATTTTATTACTGTTGGTGTAATGTTCTAATCATAGTTTTGTTTGCTTCGTGTATGATTGCCCGTTGATTGAATGGTGTTAATTGTTGATCGGAATAGACGTTGAGCAATCCGTTGAAGAACCGGAGTTTCTCTTTGATCAAGATCAGCAAGAGTTCTTCGAAGAAGGCAAGTATAACATGGGATTATCCTTGTTGTCCTATTCATGAATAAACTATAACTCATATGCATGATTCCTTGATTACCATAGATTGACCCTAGTGATTGTTACCCTGTATACCTTGTCACCTATGATTTAATCCACCACCTATGATTAGTATTGCTAGCGCTCATACCAGATGTACATGATCTTAATTGTTAATGACTATATGCAATAATGGTAAAACTTGCTTTTTAGCAACATATGATTATAGGAGCTTATCTGTTGGCAAAAGCTGGGATATACAGTACAACCACGAGGGCTATATGGCTCTGGCTTTAGCTCAGTATGGGGACCTTTTCTAGCTTGTCAGTGGTTACCTTTATGGCGCAAATAGGAGCGTGCCAAGACGGGTATAGTGTGGTTCCTAATCTACGGGCCAGCCGCGAAGGAGTGTGACCGTAGATAGGTTGGCTGTACATCCTCCTGCCACGAACCTTGCGGCCCTGACTTGTTAGACGAACCCTTGGAAGGCTTCATAGTGTACCCTGCCCGCTCACCTTGGAAGTGTTTTGGGAGTAATTAACCCGGGCAAATGGGCAATCACAACTCGTGGGTAAAGTTGTACACCTCTGATCAGAGTTAATAAACTATCATGATAGCCGTGCTCACGGACATGAGCGGCTCGGAAAACTCACAGAATTATTGGGTTCTTACTTCTATGTGGCTTACGCATGTGTTATTTATTTATTGTATATCTCTGTCATTTACTTTATGATCATGGATATTTGAGCTTATGCAAACTACCTTGGCAATTGTTGATATTAATATAAATTGCTCTACTTAAAATGCTTACCGCTACGAATCATGCATTCCCTTTTGAGCTTCATAAACCCCGTGTTATATTTGTTGAGTACGTATGTGCTCACCCTTGCATTCAAACACCACAGATGAAGATTGGGTTGATGACTACCGCAATGAGTACTAGACTTGGGGTCAACCAGTCAACCAGTCCCTTGGAGCTTCCGCAGTTATCGTCGTTTAGTTAAAGTTATTTGTTTCAGACTATGTAATGAATATTTCTTCGCTATGTAATAAGCACTGTGATGGTACTTTCTATAATTTGTCGACTCATGTGTGCGACTATTCCTGGGGTGCACATGAGCCCTTTTATGCACTTGTTTTTGTTCTTGAAAACGGATGTGACAGGGCGCTAGAGCATCTCTTTTCCTTATCCATCTATTTATTCCTCCTTTTCTAATTCTAATTTCTAATTTACCACTTCTACCCTTTATACATGTATTGCCATGCATATATACGATCTTGTGGTGCCTACTAAGGTCTTAGGGTTCAAGCCAAAAAAAACAAGGATTTGACACATACTACCTCCGTCCTCAAAAGAATGCAATTCTCTCTTATCAAGGAGTCAAACAGTTTGAATTTTAACTAAATTTATATAAAAAGTACTTCATGATATGAAATTAGTATATTTTTTATATATCTTTCAACCTATCTTTTTCATCTCTTTCAACCTATTTTTTTCATCATCAACTTATTGTATTGTTATTTTCTAAGCTAAATATATTGTCTTTTCTATTTAGATTTGATTAGAATTAAAATCTCTATTTATCTTACTTGGAGGTATTTCATCATAATCCATATCAAAATAAGAATCGTATGGAAAGCTGATTGTTTCCGAGTCCAGATCATATATGCGATCCGATAGGTTTTGGAATCAAACTCCGTATCATGCTAGACAAGAGCTATTATTCAAACTTATATAGATATATCTAATTAGAATAGATCTCTGCTCTTACCTGTTACTATTTAGATTTGGATTAGGATTAGAATCCCTATTCATCTTACTCGGGGTATTCTATTTGGATTAGAATAGGATTCTTAACTATACTCGTGTCCAATCTCTATACATAAAAATAGGAGGGTTATGGTATACAAACGAATAGAAACATCTACATTCACGGAGTTAGTTAGAGAAGGCCATACCAAAAAATAAGGGGAGAAATTTCATCTCTTTATTATTAGGTATAGATATAGATTAATTTTATTATTAACACATAAGATCAAGAAGGTGCAAATCAAAAGTTGTTTTAAATTTGGGTCTACTTGTGCAGCTAGGATGTTTTCCTAGCATGATACTCACAACATGGGCTTTATAGAAAACTTTTGAAAGTTGGGATTTTAGGATTTTTCAGGGATGTTACACCTCTTCTGTGTATTCTTGGAATGAAATGTTTTTCTCATTAAACAGTATGTGGAGAATATAGAGGAGCGCATGATGGGTGGTTCAGAAAAAGAGAGAAACACAGATGCATACATGGTTGTTTTTGTCTTAAAAAAATTAAAGGAACATTGAGAAACACATGTAAAATAAGTGACATGCCTGATCAAATAAATAAATAAATGATATACACCACCCTTCCATATATAGACTTGTTTGGATGCGTATGTTTCTGTCTCAACCACATATGTTGAAGTAAATCACTACGTCAAAATCGATTTTGCGCAGCATTGCAAAAATGCCGTCCGTGGCGGACAGTTTCTTCGCCCGCTGTGAAAAATCACTTGATTTTCCGTGACAATCTTTTTTCAATTTACCGTTGCGGGCATTTTTGTCCGCTGCAGCGGGCATGTTAAGACGTCCGTTGCGGTAAATACCTACCGCAGCGGACGTCTTAACATGCCCGCTGCGGTAAATCAATTTACCGCAGCGGGCATCATATAAGGTCCGCAACGGTAAAGGCCGAGGCCCAATAGGCCCAGGGCGAGGCCATAGTAGGTGCTGGTATAAATCTAACACTTAGGGTTTGAGTCCACTCCCATAGTCCCATCCCTAGCTACCTCCACCCGCTTCCCACTCCCCACCTCACAACCCGCCTCTCCCACTCCCTTCCTCCCTCTCCCTCTCCCACTCCCTCTCTCTCCCTCACCAGCGTGGAGCAGAGCAGCAGAGCGGCGGGAGCAGCGTGGCAGAGCAGCGTAGCAGTGCGGCGCGTGGAGCAGCGGGCGGCCCTCTCCCTCTCCCACTCCCTCTCTCTCCTCACCGGCATGGAGCAGAGCAACAGAGCGACGGAGCAGCGGGCGGCGATGGCCGGGCGCGTAGAGGAGCGGGGACCCGGCGCGGGGCCACAACGCTGCGTGCGGACGGCGGCGCGTGGGGCCTCCCTCTCTCCCTCCCTCTCACCTCTACCACGGCGACGCGCTTCCTCTGGTCCCATGGCGCACGGATCCGGTGGAGCGTGCACGGGGCCGGAGCTCGGAGCAGCGGCGGCGCGTGCGTGGGGCCGGCGTGCAGAGTAGCGGCGGTGCGTGCGCGGGGCCGTCGCGTGGAGCGATCGGATCCGGCGGTGGAGTGGCCGGATCCGGCGGTGGAGCGACCGGAGAGGCCGGATCCGGCGGTGGAGCGACCGGAGAGGCCGGATCCGGCGCAGCAGCGATCGGGATCGACGGTGGCGGCGCTGCTTCTAGGATTTTCTTTATTTTTATTTTTTTTTGAATGATTAACCGCAGCGGGCATTGTAGGGAGGCCGCTACGGTAAAAAGCATTAACCGCAGTGGGCTTCTTATGTTGCCCGCTGCGGTTAATCGGTTTTTCGCAGCGGGCACCGGCGACCGCCACGGTTAACGCCCCATTAACTGTGACCGACACCAAAAATCAGTTTTGACGTAGTGAATTGAAGTGGATTTAATCTAAGTTTCATTTCAATGTATATGGGTTGAGCTAGATATATGTATCAAATAGGACCATATACGGTGCACTAGTACAGAAATCACCTTTGTCTGATTTCCAAAAACGGCTTTAGCCCCAGTGAAAATTGCGCCCGGGGCTAAAGGGACCTTTAGCCCCGGTTGGTAACACCAACCGGGACTAAAAGTCCCCTCTCAACGGCTCGTTGGTCAGACATTGTCAGGGCGAGACTTTTAGTCTTGGTTCATGTTACCAACCGGGGCTAAAGGTCCACCTTTAGCCGTGGTTGGTATTACCAACCAGGGTTAGACCTTTAGCCCCGGTTTAAGGCACAAACCGAGGCTAATTCGGGGCCTTTAGTCCCGGCTATTTCTATGGACCGGGACTAAAGGTCCCCCTTATTTGAACTCTCTTCCTCCCCCTGCCCGAGCCCGAGAGCTCATTTCTTCCCCTCTCTGTTCTTGCTCTTGTTCTTGGTGTTCTTCATTGTTCTTCATCTCCTCTTCGATCATTGCTTCATTTGATCACTTCTATGCCTCCATCGACTCGTTGAAAGGTTACTATCTACAACCTCTCATGTTTTAGCGGCAACATATATTGTTTCTTGTTCTAGATGTGATTTTTCTTTATGATTTTCTCTTTTTTGTCATTTTAAGTTTCATTCACTTGACATTGTTTGAATATTTTGATCAAGACAACTAAAATTAGTATTCTAAGTATACACATTTCATTTCTAGGGTATTATATGTTCCACATTTCAAGATTAGTTTAACTTAATTTGAGAAATATATAGATTCTTATTAGGATATTATTAAATGATGAATTTATGGTGGATTGTTCTTGATTTATATATGTGCCACTTGAGCTCAAAATAATTATATATTTAGATGAAGAAGGCAGCTACCTAGAATACTTTAGTTGTATACATGGTAAATTTTAGTTGTTTTATTTTCTTTGTTTAGAATATAAGGAATTTATAATATCTAGATTGAAAAATGAGTATAGAGAGTAGATGACAACTGCTTCGGGACACTCGGCCTCTGATCGGGTTCCAAAGCGACTAAGGCCAGACCTCCCTCTCATTACCTGTGGCAAGTGTATGCAAAAGACTGTGAAATAGTACCGAGTGGGGAAGCCGGGTCCCAACAACGGTCGGATCTTCTATAAGTGTCCAGATCGCAATGTGAGTTATATATTTTGTCACATTTGATGGTTATGGTTAATTTGTACCTATATTTCCTAATGATTTTGATTAAAGTGTTGATTTTTTATTTCTATTTTCTGTGGGATGGCACTGGATGTCGCGGCTGGTACTGGGAAGAAGAGTATGTTACACACGTCGCGAAGGCTACGAAGGCTGATGGGGCAGTGAGCCAGCTCAAGAAGTCTGTCGATGCTGAGCAGAAGAATAATGATTTGTCTGCTTTAGTTGGGATTGGTCGGGAGATCATTATGCTACTAAAGTGCATTTTAGGTTTTCTGTGTATAGTGCTAGTGGTCTTAGCATACGCTATGTCAAGGCTTTCATAGAACATACATTAGTATTTGTATGAATCGGAAATGACACATGATGGTGTTCCATCTCGATCATGTTATTTTAATGCAGATGACCTTTCATTTGGTATTTTATAATTTCATTTTTTGACCAAAATGAGAAATTTAATTATGTTTTGGGTCATATAATGTAGACGATGACACGCGATTGGATGTAGAATGTTGATCGCCGCTCCAAAGAGTTCTTGGATGGAGTGCATGGTTTCTTAAGAGCGGCTGAGGCAAACAAGCAGAATGGTAATTTCATGTGTTGTCCATGCACCTTGTGCAAGAATTTGAAGGAATATTCTAGCTCAAGGATTTTTCACTCACACTTGTTGAAGTCGGGTTTCATGTCAAACTATATTTGTTGGACCAAGCATGGAGAAACCGTAATTATGATGGAAGAAGATGAAGAAGAACAATTGGACCCTGACGACATTATTGCTCAATATGGTGACTTCAATGATACTGCAATGGATGAAGCAGAAGAAGAAGAGGCAGGGGTAGGGGAAGAGGACACACTCTTTGAAGATGATGGTCTTGGTGAAGCCATTCGTGATGCACAAAGAGGTTGTGAAAGTGAAAAAGAGAAAGCTAAGTTTGACCGCATGCTAGAGGATCACAAGAAACTACTATACCCGAGCGCCGAAGATTGACAAAATAAGTTGGGTACAACACTTGAGTTGCTACAATGGAAGGCAAAAAATGGCATATCCGACAAGGCATTTGGGCAATTACTCAAGATTAATAAAAAGATGCTTCTGAAGCCTAACGAATTGCTTGCCACTATGTACGAAGCAAAACAGGTCGTGTGCCCTCTGGGATTAGAAATCCTGAAGATACATGCATGTCCTAATGATTGCATCCTATACCGTGGCAAGGACTACGGGAATTTAGATGAATGCCCCGTATGTAAAGCGTCGCGGTATAAGATCAGGCGAGGTGACCCTGGCAATGTTGAGGGCGAAGAGCGTCCTAGGAAGAAAATCCCTGCCAAAGTAATGTGGTATGCTCCTATAATACCCCGCCTGAAACGTCTGTTCAAAAACAAGGACCATGCAAAGTTGTTGCGATGGCACAAAGAAGACCGTAAGACAGAAAACATGTTGAGACACCCTGCTGATGGGTCCCAGTGGAGAGCAATTGACAGAGAATTCCCGGAGTTTGCAGAAGACGCAAGAAACTTAAGGTTCGGTTTGAGCACGGATGGTATGAATCCTTTTAGTGAGCAGAGCAGTAGTCATAGCACTTGGCCTGTTACTCTATGTATCTACAACCTTCCACCATGGTTATGCATGAAGCGGAAGTTCATTATGATGCCGCTGCTGATCCAAGGCCCGAAGCAACCTGGCAACGACATCGATGTCTTCCTGAGGCCCTTAGTTGAGGAACTCCTGCTTTTATGGAGCAAACCAGGTGTACATGTGTGGGATGAGTACAAACAAGAACACTTCGACCTGCGAGCATTGCTGTACGTAACAATCAATGATTGGCCTATCCTAAGTAATCTTTCAGGACAGACAAACAAGGGATATAATGCATGCACACACTGTTTTGATGACCTTGACTGTGTATATCTGAAAAAATATCAAAAGGTCGTGTACCTTGGCCATTGTCGTTTTCTTCCTAAGAATCACCAAGCCAGAAAAAAGGAAAGCATTGTAAAGAAGAAGTGAAACGAACCAAGCCTGACAACCAAACTAGAGAGGAGGTACTTGATATGGTCAAGGCTGTGCAAGTAGTCTTTGGAAAGGGAGAAGGGGTTGTACCAGTTCCAAAAGATGCTAATGGACGCGCACCCATGTGGAAGAAGAAGTCCATATTTTGGGAGCTACCCTATTGGCATGTCCTAGAGGTCCGCCATGCGATCGACGTGATGCACTTGACAAAGAATGTTTGTGTGAACCTGCTAGGATTCATGGGTGTGTATGCTAAAGGCAAAGATACACTTGAAGCACGACAGGACTGCAAAGACATGAAAAAACGAGACAACCTGCATCCAGAGAAGACAGAAGATGGACGTCATTATTTAAAGCCTGCTAGCTACGCTCTTAGCAAAGAAGACAAGGAAAGCATGTTTGAATGTCTAAGAAGAATCAAGGTCCCATCTGGATTTTCCTCCAATATAAAGAATATAATAAATGTGTCAGAGAAAAAATTCCTAAACTTAAAGTCTCATGACTGCCACGTGTTTATGACGCAATTGCTTCTGGTTGCATTAAGAGGAATTCTACCTCTACATTTATGTCTAGCCATTGTGAAGCTATGTGCATTCCTCAATGCAATTTCTCAGAAGGCAATCGATCCAATGGAACTAGCTGCTCTACAGAATGATGTGATCCAGTGCCTTGTCAGCTTTGAGTTGGTTTTACCTCCATCCTTCTTTAATATCATGGAACACCTCCTAGTTCACTTGGTCAAGGAGATTAGTATTCTCGGTCTTGTGTTCCTACACAACATGTTCCCCTTTGAAAGGTTCATGGGAGTCCTGAAAAAATATTTTCACCAACGTGCTCGCCCAGAAGGAAGCATCGCCAAGGGCTACGGGACAGAGGAGGTCATTAAGTTCTGTGTTGACTATATTCCCGGCCTTGACCCAATTGGTGTTCCTGAATCAAGACACAAGGGGAGACTTAGTGGGAAAGGAACACTAGGGAAGAAAACATACATCGGTACGGGGGATGATTATTTCAACAAAGCACACTACACAGTTCTTCAAAACTCCTCTGTGGTGGAGCCGTATGTCAAGGTACACAAGAAGTTCCTACGATCCGAGTTTTCAGGGAAGACTGAAGCTTGGATTATGCGTGAACACATGAAAACTTTCGGCGACTGGTTGCGCAAAAAATTTGTTGGTGATGACAGTATTGATGACCAACTGTATTTCTTGGCTAAAGGTCACCTACCTATATAAGCCACGACCGCCGCCTCCTTCCTCATCTGCCTCTTTCTCGTCTTCCTTCAACCGCGCGACGTCGATCTCGAGCTCCTCCATCCCGCCGCTGCCGCGACCCTCCGCACCGGCCCCGGCCCGCAGGGCCCCCCTCCTCGCCTCGCCTCATCTCGCGCGCGCACGCCGTCCTCACCTCGGCGACGCGCTCTCCCTCGCCGCCCTGTACTCCGCGCCGCCACCGCCGCCGTCGGCTCCCGTCGCGCCCGAGCCCGCGCCAGAGCCTGCGCCGCCGTGCCCGAGCCCGCACGGCCGTCCTTGCCTCGGCTCTCGCGCGCGTCCACACAGCGCACGTCGCCACATCCTTACTCTCGCTGCCGCTGTACGCCCGCGCCACCGCCTCCCGTCGCGTCCTTCCCGGCCGCCGCCGCGCCCGAGGCCTGCACCGCGCCAGAGCCGGCCGCCAGCTATCGCCGCCATTGAAGGTGAAAAATAAAGAAGAAGAATGAAAGAAAGAAAGAAAGAAAGAAAGGGAAAAAAAGAAGAAATAAGAAAGAAGGAAGAAAGGAAAGAAGGAGTAAGAAAGGAAGAAGGTAGGGAGAGAAGGAAGAAAAGAAAGAAAGGAAAAAAGGAAAAATAAATAAAAATTTAGTAAATGCTTTTATAAATTTGTAAATGGATTTGTTAGAAAAAAATAGGAAAATTGATAATATTTTATGTTATTAGTTTCTTGTTTTTCACACACTAACATTTTATACATGTTTTTCTAGGTGAAGAAGAAGATCGAAGAAGAAGAAGAAGATCGAATTAGAAGGAAGAAGAAGATAGAAGGTGAATTGTGTGTAAAAAATAGAAATAGATTTTAGTTTTACAAATAGATTTTAGCACTTAGAGAAATATAGACTTTACAAATAGATTTTAGCACTTAGATTTTAGTTTTAGGAAATTGATATATGTTAATAATATAATTTAGTTTTAGGAAATTGATTTAGTTTTAGTAATGTATTATGTGTACCACATTCATGCTTTTGATATATATATGGATTTCTATATATAGATGTACATGTAAACCCTAGTGTCTACCCTAAACCATTTTGGTTACTCTAAACCCTTTTATTATATACTCACACTTTGTTACACACTTGTTTAGGGTTTACACACATACACACACTTAATTTGTTACACACTTGTTAAGGGTTTACACACACACACACACACTTGTTTAGGGCCGGTTTGCAGACACACACAATCACAAACACACACACATACTTAGTGTCTACCCTAAACCCCTAAGTTTCTAAACCCTATAGATATACATCATAAGTGTCTACCCTAAACCTGGCCTAAACACTTTTATTACACACACACACTTAGTGTCTACCCCAAGTGTGCCTAACTCTAAGTGTCTACCCTACCCTAAACCCTTTTATTAGTCACACAAAAGACTAAGTGTACGTCTACCCCAAGTGTGCCTAAACCCTAAGTGTCTACCCTAAACCCTTTTATTAGTCACACAAAGACACTGTGTCTACCCCAAGTGTGCCTAACTCTAAGTGTCTACCCGGCCTAAACCCTTTTATTAGTCACACAAAGACTAAGTGTCTACCCCAAGTGTGGCTAAACCCCTAATTGTCTACCCCTAAGTGGTTATACTCTAAGTACGTGTTACACACTTATTAGCTTTTATAGTTGCAGAAATGGACGACCCGAATGACATGGAGGAATTCTTGTTTTCAATGATCAACGATGACACTGATTAAGTAGACGACGACACGAATCAAGTAGATGACGGAAGTCAGTACTTGGTGCTAGATGTTGAGCAAGAAAATATCGCGCAAGACAATGTTGCCGAGGTATATATATGTCTACAATATATATGTCTACAAAATCAAAATAATTACAGTTGTATAATTATATTTATAAGTTTTGTGTGTCTACATATACATAGTCGTCTGCATCAACGACAACTACGGGGAAGAGAACAAATGTACGAGGCCCGAAGAAGCCATTGGAGGGTCGGTAGATTATCACGAAATTCGATGAGGAAACACGGGCAGTCCTTGGACCACATGCACATAGATTTGCCACCAACTATGGTTACCTTGTAAGGGATAGGCTTCCGATCAGTGCTCGTGAATGGCGGCCAAGGAAAGGACATCCTGACATTAGTTTTGTCTCTGATCATGACAAGGAACTAATTTGGCAAGAAGTCCTTCAACATTTCTCGCTGGATACAGAAGATGAAGCTTTGAAGGGGAGAGTTAGGGACTGGGCTATGAAAAGGATGGCAACATATTTCCAGGCCTGGAAGAAGAAATTTCATAATGATTTTATCAAGAAGAACCTTACTCTAGATTTCAACAATAAGGCCTACCATCAAGTTGAGACCGTTTTGGGATGACTTTGTATCTTTCAAGACATCCGAAGAGGGCGAAGCACAAGCGCAACTGAACCAACAAAATGCCCGAGAAAAGCAATACCATCATCACATGGGATCAGGTGGCTACAAGATTGCCATTCCTAAGTGGGAAAAATAAGAAGAGGACCTTCAAGCTAGGGGAATCCAACCAGAAGCAGATGACTGGGCTGAGCGTAGTAAGTGGTGGTTTTTTGGTCACGAGGGAGGCAGGGACCCTCAGACCGGGAGATTAACGTATACCGAAGGACTCATAGAAGCAGCAAGGAAACTGGTTGAAGTTAAAGCTTTGAGGGACCAAGGAGTATGGTCACCAGATAGAGATAAGGATGAGCTGACATATGCCCTGGGGACTGCGGAACACGGTGGGCGAACGAGAGGTCATGGCACGGTGCCGTGGAAGCATGCCTTCCCTCAAGACAAAGATACATATAGAAGCCGCCACAGAAAGAAGAAAGAGGAGGAAGCTATGAAACTTAGCATGTCGCAAATGCTTAGTGAAGCACGCAAAGCAGCTATTCAAGCAAAAGAGCGAGAAGAGAAACTTGAAGCGAGAATGGCCGAGGAAATTAAAAAGCAAGTGGAGTTAGCAATGAGCCGAATGCAAAGTACTGGATCAGTACCGCAAGTCAACATCAGCCCATCAACTCAGTTGAAAAGCAGTTGTGCTTCCACGGAAGTGCCTCAACCTGGTGATGATGCAAAGCTACGCTTCCCCATGGATGACATCATAGAACCAAATACACCATGTGAGCGGCACATTCCAGAGGGGGCTACCACAATCATGGTGGCTACCGGTATTGTATCTCCTATCGACCCTACGAAGACACCAATATGCCATGGGTCAAAAGTACCAGCTGGATATGCTCGCGTCTTTGTGGATAGAGTTGAAAAAGGTCATCGCAATGTTCCGCTTGACATTGAAGGAGGTGATGGGGAGACGACTTTAGGACAAGCGGAGAAGACATTTATTTGTTGGCGCAAGCGCTGTATAATTTTTCCTGGGGCATCACCTCCTATTGTACCGTCGCCGCCTCCTCCTCCTCATCCCAGAGACCTAAGTCAACATTCATCACCTGCTGGTCATAGTGTTGCGAGGGATGATGATGGTGAAATGCACGACACGGCTTCCTCCCCAGAACCTCCACGACATTCTCCAACGCCGACACCGGCCCCAGAACCTCCACGACGTTCTCCAACGCCGACATCGGCCCCATCGCCTCCACGACGGTCTCCAACGCCGACACCTGCCGCCCCATCGCCAAAGAAGAGGACCGCCACAAAAGCAAAGGTGTCGGCCGCCCAACCAAAACCAAAGAGGCAAGCTATAAGGAAAGTTATTGTTAAGATTCCTCAGAAACTTCCATATGAGATGACTGACGAAGAAATAGACGCTTCAGTAAAGTCCGATGTGCAAGCACATTTCCAGAAAATGGAAGATGCCCGTAAAGCAAAGAAAGAAGCTGCACAACCATTCTTCGTAGCTCAATCAGTTCTAAGGCAGAACTTGGAAGAAAAGAAGAGAAAGCTACGTGATGCTTAGAAGAAATCTCCAATATCGGACTATGACCGCACTCTTGAAAAGATAATTATCAAGAAGAAAAGAGCAGGGAAGGGTGTCCCACAGCTCGGGGAACAATCGAAGCAATCAGTGCCCCCGCTAGTTGTTGGGAATGAATATGGTTCAAACATGAGCGTGCTAGAAGACTACAGTGGCCCCAAGTTCAATTATGATGGTCTGGAAGATTTCTTGAAAGGAGCTAATATAACTGCGAATGAATTTTACGGAAATGCACTCATCGCAAATGCCACTATAGTCGATGAGTTCAAGAGAAGTTATGTACGTGGCAGAAGTCTGTACAACCCATCGGCCCTCAAGGATCTTGGTACGCAAATGCGCAAGTTAAACTCGTGGTACATG
This sequence comes from Microstegium vimineum, assembly GCA_022036555.1. Taxonomy (NCBI): domain Eukaryota; kingdom Viridiplantae; phylum Streptophyta; class Magnoliopsida; order Poales; family Poaceae; genus Microstegium; species Microstegium vimineum. Next base: position 22,421,374 of record CM039138.1, on the reverse strand, counting down.
GACGCATGTACCAAAAACCCAGATGACGAATGCATTTGCGTCAGAATTAGACAAGAACATTACTTTCGGGGCGATGACCTTATATTTGTTCCGTATAGTGAGCTCCACCAACTATGCCACATGGACGCTCTAGACAAATCTCTGATGAGCTGCTACTGTGTGTAAGTGATCATTTCTTTTAGTAATCGGACTATAGCATATGTATATGTATAGTAGCTAACTATCCTCAAACATATATATGCAGATTCTTGATGTTAATGCTCAAACGTAAGGGAGACACGGAAATTGGCTTCATTGATCCATCAATCATATTCTCGGATCCAAACACTCCCCGCGATCAATGGATACCTCAAAAGGAGCGGAATTTACGGAGGTTCTTCGTCAACCAAAAGACCAGACAATATATACTCTTCCCCTACAACTTTGGGTGAGTGTTGTTATCGTTTGCACAATTTGTCTTACTTATTACTCAATTCAGCATAAAGATATATATGTTGACTCTATAAACAAATGCAGTTTTCACTGGATACTCATAGTCATCGATATGAGAACAAGTGCATATATAATCTTTGACTCATTGAGAAAACCACCGGGAGATTACCAAGATATGATAGACATTATTAAGGGGTAACTTTGATCTTTAAATATGGATTCCTGCTCTTTAACTACACTGCAAGAGTTAATTAAGTAATGATCCCATTATTGAGCAGGGTTTGGGTTTGGTTCGTCCCGAAACACCGTCCGGAACTACAAGAGACACTACAGGGTCCTCGTATGTTACCTCTAAGTTCTACTAGCTCTCGTAATCTGTTACCTTATCATGCTTTAACATATGCGTATGATGACGATGGTAATCTTTTCATATCTTATAGTGGATTCTAAGGCAGCCACAGGGCAACAATCTATGTGGATACTACGTTTGCGAGTACCTCACGGTGTATGCAAGAAGAAATCTTATAGAGAATCTAAAAGTATGTGATATGTATATATAATACATCCATTTTATTTATTTGTTGCTATTAACTTAATCTTATGTATATTAACACTTGTTTCTTTATAATGCAAATTGAAGACGCTATAGTTGCAGCAACAAGTGTTGAAAGAAGACCGCCTCAAAGGAATTCAAGAGACATTTGCTGGATTTTTTCTTGAAAAGGTGGTCAAGCCTGGAGGCGACTTCTATTACGACCCGGCCGTCCCACTCAAGCCAAATCAAGACAAACATTTGTATGATATTTAAGTGGCAAGAGCGTTCATGTCTTAAGTCAAGTAACAATGAATAATGATGTAAATTTTATGTGCATATATATGTTATACTTATAGAGTTTCATAGTTTATTTGTGTTTAATGTTTGAAAGTAACTTATAAGTGCGTGAATACATGTATTAGCAGCGAATACATATATTAGAAGCATAGAATACACATATTTGAATACCTAATCTAATTGGAAAACCAAAATAAGAAATACCAAAATCAGAAGAAGAAAAAAAGGTCTTTAGCCCACCAACCGGGGCTAAAGGGTGCTGCCATGAGTGGCCCGCCTGCGCCACCTGGCGCACCCTTTAGCCCCGGTTGGTATTATCAACCGGGGCTAAAGGTCGAGCTTTAGCCCGAGTCTGCGAACCGGGGATAAAGGGGGAGACATTTAGTCCCGAATCTTTAGCCCCGGTGAGGCCCTTACAGACCGGGGTTAAAAGCCGGTTCTGTACTAGTGGTGGCAAATAATACTCCACATATAAATAATTTCAGAAGATGCCACGAATCCAAGCCCCCAAGCAGATACATGGGGGATTTATGTGGACATCACATGATGGATCGGAAGAGGGCATCTACCTTGGGGATGGGCCGCTGCATGATTGTGGCCGGGTACGTAGCTATACAGAGAATATGCAACCCCCACATAAAACCTGCCTTGCATAGTCTAGTCTTCCTAGCTAGCCATGCACCTTTCCTACATTACAACATTTTGACGCTGCCAACAGCGATCCATCGTCGATCCCTCTTCATTCGCCTTTTGCATGCATGATCAGCTGGCACGGCAGGGTAGCTAGCAGCTCCCCATCAGAGCAGGCACTTTCACGATTATTGGAATCACATAAAGCCCCCACGCCGGCCTGGTATAATTTGGGGGGCTCATCTCGTCTCAGGATCAGAGCATCAAATTTGTACCATATACCACACATGTGCTATACCACACCACATCTCTGTCACCCCCACACCCTGCGGGCTCCTCCTCATTGCAACGCTAGCTTACGCCTGGGGAAGAAACTTCACCGGTCGGCGCGCGGCTTCGATCGAGGAGAATCACGAAGGCTGAACTCAAGGGCCGTCATGGCGGCAGGAAGGAGCTGAGTATGACTTTTTTTCAGAATGCAATGGGCACTGGTGAAAAATGGCAACATAGACCACACAGCAAAGAGCAACAAACGTGTCACCTTGTGACATTTTCACTTTGCCTCATGGGGTATATAGCAGCAAGAATATGACCATCTTCAGATTCCTTTGTACTAGCGATCAGATTAGAGCACGAGTACAGGTGTTCAATGTCTTTGACCCCGCCAATTCTTCGTGCCACCTGCTTCTAGATTAATTAATTGATAGAGAGCAGTTTGAACTCATTTGAATCTGACAGTTCGATTCCGTCACAACCGCCAACCACTCATGCATGTAACGACCGTCCAGTTTTACAATTGTAATTCGAGCTCTGTTTGAAACTGACCTAGCTAGTTAAAACACGACCAATCACAACAAGTGCCAACCATTAGTAGCGACCTAATTGCAACACTAATAATTCAGAGATGATTATGCCAGTTTCAATGAGATTTTATAGTTTGGTATAGTGTTGATGAAGAGAGATAATATGAAAGCTTTATGATATAAAATGAATTTCTTAGGGATTAAACTTGTTCACCCTATTTTCAACATATGAGAGTCTTGGAAATAGTGACATGAAACTCACACGCTGAAACTGGACTTAAAATAAAGCTAGTCAGTTGGAACCAATTGTAGCCGAACTCGAACTTCGTTGTTAAAACTAGTGACCAAGTTGAAACCAGTCGCGACCACTGATGTAAGTCCCGGTTCAAAAATTTCTCTCTCAAGTTGGTTGCACACACATAAAAAGTCTAGCTAGACCAGAGTGCCGACACAGTTGCAGCCCACATGGCGTGTTGGCTCGGGCAGACAACCTAAGCGCATTTTCTACAGAGAATACGCCCGGGTATAAATAACTAAAATTAAAACCAAGTGATTTACTATCACATTTTCATAATACCATTATTAGTTATAATAATACATGTATCATAAATATATTCACAATATCAGAAACTAATACAATCGTTATGCATGGTGTATATATATATATATAGGTGATCATAGAAAATTTGTCATATATATATATATATATATATATATATATCTTCGTGCCGACGTTTTTATTACAGGTTTGGACACCCCGTGCAGGGGAGGTGCTGCCACTCACGTGCAATCTCTTCTCTTTTGTGCAGCATTAGTCCGCGGCGTCGAACCACCCTGTAGAATCGCCGGCATTGCGCGCTGCGCTGTCCCAACCCCGAGATTCGCCGGCATCGCGCACTGGGGCGCCGGACGAGCCGTGAGCCGCTTGCGGAGTCATTTTATGTATTGAACTTGTGAACTTCGGATAGTGTGGACTTTGAATTTGTGGATTGTAATAATATTGCGGATTTCGGACAAATTTGGTTGTTTGTGCTATTTATATGTTGTTTGTGATATATTGATGTTGAGTTGGGGTTTCTATTAATTATTATAAATTGTTGTGAAAAATAAAAAAAAATTGAATGTTGTGCATTCTTTGCCGAGTGGCAGGAAGAGGCACTCGGCAAAGAATTTTTTTTAAAAGAGGAAAACAATTTCTTTGCCGAGTGCCTTTCCCAGAGGCACTCGGCAACGATTTTTTTGCCAATTTTTTTTTCATTTCTTTGCCGAGTGCTGCACTCGGCAAAGAAAAAAAAAGAAGACGACGTAGGCTGCCGGCGGACGGCGTTAAATCGTTACCGAGTGTCGGTCTGACACTCGGCGAAGCCGTTGCCGAGTGCCCGAGATCCGACACTCGGTGACGCCACCTTCGCCGGCTTCCGATTTGTCGGCGTCCCTTCGTCGAGTGCAGCACTCGACAAAGACGTCGCCGAGTGCAATGAAGCCTTTGCCGAGTACAAGGGGCACTCGGCGAAGCGCCGGTCTGCTGTAGTGTATGTTCGGTCATAGCCTAACTTATTCTATATCCACCTAATTATTACCATAACAATTGCACTAATTTATGAGACTATGAATATATATTTACAAGATATGTGTGTTACTATGGCTCATGAGTCATGACAATAATCATCATAATATAATGCAATAGTAAATCACATAGGGAGAGTTTAGAAAATTACACATTTTATTATTATGGTATAAATCCATGTATTCAGGTGCTCACACAAAAAAGATATGTATCTTGCGCTGCTAGCTAGTTTATCTGGGCTATTTTCAGCTCTCCCAGCAGCAACGTTTTACATGCATCTGTCACTGTACGTGTGCAATTAGATTAGTTGACTAGATGCTGCACATTTGTGCGTGCATCAGAATATTTACGTGCATGCATGGGACTTGGTATATAAAAAAATTGGGATAGATTGATTGCACACACGTGGAGAACTTTAATCATGAGATATAATATACGTCTCCAGCACCAGCAGAGATAATAGATATAGGGGAGAACTAGCTCGGAGATCTTACAAATTAATTATTAGGAGATGCTAACCTAGTGCATGCCTAGCTAGTGTTTTTTTTTAATCTACCCGGCCGGCTTCTTTCCTATAGCTCGTCGACCACCGGCCGGATCGATCCTCATCACGTATTGAACGGCCGCTTCTCCAATTATTGTGATTCCGGTCGCGCCGCGCAATGCATATATATTCATATCATATTGTTACATATATCCTACATTTTCATTTTCTGATTTGAATAAACTGCTGAAGCATTTGATACATCTTCAGCTCTTGATTACACACAACCTAAAAAATCTTAAGACGCTATAGCTTGTAATGTTTTTTTTTGTCTGTCTCTCTTAATTATTATTACACAGCCTAGCTCCTACTGAATAGTTAGTAATAAAACGTATATTCAGCTGTTCCAAATTTTTAATACGCTAATTTTCTTGTGTGTGTGTGTCACTAGTACAGAATCGGGCTTTAGCCCCAGTTCGTAAGGGGCTTTAGCCCGGTGCCTGAACCGGGACTAAGGATTTGAGACTAAATGTCCCCCTTTTAATCCCGGTTCAGAGAACCGGGGCTAAGCCTGACCTTCAACTGGGACTAATGTGTCATGTATACGACTAAAAGTATTCTAAGTAGCTACCTTTTTCATCTAAATATGGAATGTATGTTGAGCTCAAGTGGCATATAAATCAAGAACAATCCATCATACATTCCTCATATAATCCACAAATTAAATAAACTAATAATATCCTAAAAATATATAATTCTCTAACTAAGCTAAATAATTCATTAAAATCTCTATTTTCAACTAATTAAACCTTAAAATGTGGTAGACATAGTACAAATTAAAGGTGTATACTTAGAATACTAGTTTTAGTTGCATTTTTCAAAATATTCAAACAATGTCGTGAATGAAGCTTAAAATGGCAAAGAGATAAAATCATAAAGAAAAATCACAGATAGACCAAGAAACAACATATGCTGCCGCTAAAACATGAGAGGTTGAAGATAGTAATCTTTCAACGAGTCAATGGAGGTGTAGAAGTGATCAAATGAAGCAATGGCCGAAGAGAAGATGGAGAACAATGAAGAACACACCAAGAACAAGCAAAAACAGAGAGGAAGAAATGAGCTCTCGGGCTCGGACAGGGGAGGAAGAGAGTTCAAATAGGGGGGACCTTTAGTCCCGGTCCATAAAACCAACCGTGACTAAAGGCCCACCTTTAGCCCCGGTTTGTGCCTTAAACCGAGACTAAAGGTTTAGTCCCGGTTGGTAACACGAACCGGGACTAAAAGCCTCCCCCCTTGACAATGTCTGCCGCCCATAGCCGTTGGGAGGGGCTTCCCGGTTGGTGTTACCAACTGGGACTAAAGACATCTTTAGTCTCGGGCGCAATTTTAATCGGGACTAAAGCTGTTTTTGAGAATCATCCAAAGGTCATTTCTCTACTAGTGTGTATATATTTTTCATTACGTACTGTTCTCAGTGAGAATCTAACACCATGAAACCCACACACCCTACCATATGCCATTTTGCCTCATTGCCACACCGATTTCTAATATGGCTCAAATGTCCATAACAGATCTTTTATGAATCGTCGTCTGGTTCATTTCTTGATGAAGTTACAGTTTTCTTATAAATAAATAATTTGCACCAAGATTTCAGTCTGTGTGATGGATTATGTTGAAAAAAAATAGAATGTCTAATTAAAGCAAATATAATGGAAAATATGGTGAGACCAAGAAATGACCAGAATATATCGTCTTAGAACTAGTAAAAAAACTAAAAAAAAGGAGAGAGAGAAAGGTTTGAATGCACTACTCTTGAAACATAAGAGGTCTCTTAATTAAGAGGTACGGTCTGCCTCTTTAATATAATTTCAAGGTGTAGTAGTCTTCGAAAATGCTATGACCGTTTTAAAAAAATCAGTACCTATTTTTGGAGACAGTTCTACTTTCGGACTGCCTCTAGAACGTCAGTTTGCTAAAATATTTTTTTGTAGTGATGTGTTATATGCTAGACGGTAACAGGTAACAAGTCGTCCCATTCCATTTGGTTTTATGCTATGGTCTTTAAATTAAACATATACTACTACAGAAATGGCAATCATTGTCGGTTTTGTTTGGGCCGGCAGTGATGACTCTCGGCCCTATCACTACTGGTTCAAGCCACCAACCGGCAGTGATTTGGTGTTTCACTGCCGGTTCGTGGCTGGAACCGGCAGTGAAACGTTGTACAATATAAGACACGCGAGCTCCTCTCCCTCCTCTACCCCAACAGTGAAGAATAGTGCGTGAGGAGCTCCATCTCTCCATTGTTGTGGCTGGTGAATTTCTTGATCTCCATTGTTAGCTCCTCTTCACTCTTGGATCCTCATGTCTTCTTGCTCTTGGTTAGTAACAAGCATAATTCTTTAAAATTGTTGTCACACCCAATTTTAAAGGCAAAACGGGATGCATAAACCTTATGTGTGCCTAGAGATTAGTCACACACATAAGCCGACAAATTATCCAAAATGTACCATTACAGGTGTTTATTACATAGCAGATAAATATCTAATTAAAGTCTATTACATAACAGCGGAAATAAAAGATAACTCTCGCGAAGCTCCATCGCACAGGGACGTCAACTGGTTGACCCCAAACCTAGTAGTCCTCTGGATACTCCTCATAACTCTGATAATCTGGTACCCATCTGGGATTTTTATCAAAATATTGAAAAGAAATAAACAAGCGTAAGTACTTCTAGTACTCAACAAGTATATATGGGGTTCATGAGGCTCAAAAGGTTGACACGGTTTACTGCGGTAAGCATTTTTAATTTGTATCAAAACTTTACAAATGGTAAATCAAGGTTATGCTTAAGTCCCCAAATTAAATTGCATGATCATATAAACAAATGAACGAATAACATAATATCATGATAAAGTGATTCATAAAGATAAACAAGTAAACAAAGTTCTCTGTGAGTTTTCCAGGCCGCTCGTGTCCGTGAGCACGGCTGATATATCAGTTTTTAATACTCTGCAGAGGTTGTACACTTTACCCATGAGTCGTGTTACCCATATACCCGGGTTTATAACTCCCAAAACACTGCCGAGGTGAGAGGGCAGGATACACTATGAAGTCTTTCACAGGGGCTCGCTGACATACAACAGACAGTACGGATCTACAGGCAAGGGGTATACGGGAGCCCCTCGATGGTACACACGCGCAGTGGTAGCCACTCCGGCCGCAACCCGCAACCGCTCGGCAATGGCAACTTTCGTGAACTGCCATGCGAGAGAGTGACCCTAATACAGAACTAAAGCCAGAGCCATGTAGCTCTCATGGTTGTACTGTATGTCCCAGCTTTTGCTGACAGATAGAATCCTAAATCTATGTTGCTAAAAAGTCAAGTTTTACTTTATCATTCCGTATAGTCATTAATCAAGATTAAAGATCACGCTTTGTTAAAGAGGAGCACTAGCAATGACTACCCAGATGCAAAGATAACCCATAGGAATTCGAGGTTTAAGGTAACAATTCTAGGTAAACCCTATGGTAACAAAATTAGACACATGCATATGATTTGATTAAAAACATCATGAATAGGACATCAAGGAAGATCCCATATAATACTTGCCTTGCTCAAAAGGTTCCTGCTGCTCCTGTTCAAAGAAAACCTCCTGGTCACCCACGTACTGCTCACCGTCTATACTCGATCACCACATCACATACAATCATACCGAGGCATAACATGCAAACAACCAAAGACTATAGATTAGAACAGTACACCAACCATAATAAAGCAATATTAAAAGTTTATAAAACTAATTTACGCCTCACTACGATCACATAGACGTTTGAATCACGAAAAACGGATCTATAACAAAAAAGATATGATCTAATCAAGTTTTATAATTTAAACGAGAGATTAAAAGAGATTAAAAAATTAAATATATTTAACAGTTGTCTAACATAAACTATGAACTAACTAACATGTAGATTACGTCGATACGAACCTAACGCAATTTGAATGGATCAAAACGGAGTTAAAATGAACATTTTATAAGCATTTGAAAATGAGTGGCAAATCTATAAATAGGGTTTTCTATTTAATTTTGAATTAACACAAAACCGAAAGGAAATACGTTTTGCAGTAGGGAAAGCATAGAGCGAGAAGTGCACCAAAGGACTGCGGGTTATGACTTAAAAAGGGTGGGGATTCTTTTTGCAAAACAGCCGGCCGAAAGGTTATCGGCCTCTGTGATCCATCCGATTCAGAATGGACGACCGAGATTAGAATAGGGGAAGGGAGTGGTGGTGCGCGGCGGCCGAAGACGAGGCAGATGGTGGCGCCATGGCCGGACAGCGGCGGCACAACGCAATCCGACGTTGCGGTGCACGAAACTCGACGCGGGAAGGTCAGAGAGAGAGAGGGGGAGATGGTGAAGACGATGGTGGGGTCGGTTTTCCCGATTGCGCGTGGGGGCGAGGCGTCCGCGCGGAGGGGCGGCACTGTGACGCTGGCGGACGTGGAGCAGAGCCACGAGGGCAAAACAGAGAGAGAAGGGAGGGGAAGCGAGCTCCTGGAGGCTCTCTTACCACGATGCGAGGCTCGGGAAGTAGCTCAAGGCAGCGACGGTGTACCCCGACGGCGAAGCAGCAACGGCGGCTTGGCGTTAGGATTTGCGGCGGCTTTGGTGGTTCTTGGGTGCTCCGAGATGGCGAGGTGAGGGAGGTAGGGTGCGGTGCTCGGATTTATATAGCCCCTGGCTGCGTCGGCTAAGGAAAGGGGAGATCCCCTGCTCCAAAACGTGCTCGGCCGAGGGATCCGCCGGCGCGGGAGAAAGGAAAGGGGAGGGAAGGAAGAAAGCAAGGGGAGGCATGAAGCTGACGTGTGGGGTCCCCCTGTCAGTGGCCGAAGTAGGAGGCGCGGGGCTGGGCTACCGAGCGGGAGCTGGGCCGGTGCTCGGGATCTCGGCCCAAACCGAGAGAGAGGGGGGAGAACTGGGCCGAGAGAAGGGGCCTCGGGCCGGAAAGAAGAAAGGGAGGGAGAGAGAAATGAAAAGGGTTTTTCTTTTATTTCTTGAATTTCCAAAAGCCAATTTCCAAAACACATTTGAATTCAAGGTTTGAAAATTGAATTTGCCAACCAACACAAGACACTATGTAGCAGCATGAATGCAATCAAACATGTTTCTACTTATGATAATTTTGTTCTATGAAATCTTTAATTATTTTCCTAGGTTTTAATGTCCACCAAAAAGCAACAAAATCACTTTTAATCTATTTTAAAGAATGCACATTTTCAGGGTGTTACAATTGTTGGTTTACATTGTGTCAATTTGTGTTAGAGCTATGCTAGTTTTCATGATCAAGAACATGGATGTTGCAATTTGTGTCAATTTTTTGTAGCTTTTAGATCCAAAATTATTTAGAAAAATTGTAGCACTTTGTTTTTATTGGGTAATTATTGTATAATCATTGAGTAGCTAGGTTCGAAAGATTCGTCTCGAAAATTATGGATAAAAATTTTAATTAGTTATATTTATTATTTACATTTAATATTCAATACATGCATGAAAGATTTGATGGGATGTGGAATAGATTCGGTATTTATTACTTAGATTTAATACTCCATGCATGCATTTAATACTTACATTTAATACTCCTTGCTTCCATTGTTATCTATTTGTTCTCTTTATTTTTATAGCGCGACCAAATTCAAATTATATCGAAGAATATTGTTCAAAAATGCTTCTATTAATATGTTCCTATGTTTCCTCTGCTCTGCCCATCTTATTTTATCAGTGCAAACATGACTCGAGGGTGGATGTACGATCTGTCACATACAGACCCACGGTACTTGACAGACATCGACGATTTCATCAAGAGAGCTAGAGTCAATGCTGGGGACTCACATCTTGTATTCTGTCCATGCAAAGACTGCAATAATACGAGAAAATGGGGCGACGTGGAGTATATACGTTTGCACTTGATCACAAGGGGGTTCATGAGAAACTACACGATTTGGACTTTGCATGGGGAGGTTGGTCAAAATGTTAATAATGATGTGCTCATGCCTAGTGTAGCATTATTGCATGTTCATGATTACACAGAAGATGTGCCTACCAATGATGAGGTGTTTGCGAATACATTAGCTGACGATACTGAGGAAAATGATGGTATTTCACAGCTTCTACATGATGTGCATGGGGATTCCTTAGTGCTTCACAGTTGAAAAAACTGGAGATGATGAGAAAGGATGCAAAAACACCATTGTTTCCGGGCTGCCCAATAAGCAAACTGGAAGCCAACATCATGCTATTGGAGTTCAAATCAACGAATGGGTTGAGTGATAAAGGCTTCGATAACTTGTTAGTTATATTACATAAACTGTTCCCGGAGGCCAAGTTAGCAGAAAAGACTTACCTTGCGAAGCAAATGATTTGCCCGATTGGCCTCGTAGGTTCGAAAGATTCGTCTCAAAAAATTTAAAAAATAAAAATTTTAATTAGTTATATTTTTTATTTAATTTAATATTTAATAATGCATGAAAGATTTGAGGGATGTGGAATAAAATTGGTATTTTTATTAAAATTTAAAACTCCCCTGCAGCATTTAATACTTACATTTAATACTCCTTTCTTCCATTTTTTCTATTTGTTCTCTTTTTTTTTTTTAGCGCGACCAAATTCAAATTTTATGAAGAATATTTTTCAAAAAATGCTTCTATTAATATTTTCCCCATTTTCCTCTGCTCTGCCCCCCTTTTTTAAACAGTGCAAAAAATGGCTCGGGGGGTGGATGTACAAACT